>CM068743.1:14380080-14406040 GCA_035084275.1 Hydrolagus colliei
TAATAATCCTTGCATTTGTTACAGCGTGTTATCATGTGGTCAAAAGTCTCAAAGTGCTTCATTGCACTTACTGTAGTAACTGTATTTTCAGTAAGTGATCACAGCAGCCAATTTATGCACAGGAATATCCCACAAACAGCCATGAAATGAATGACCAATTTTATTTGGGGATTGTTGGCCCGGACACTAGGAGAAAATTCCCTTCTCTTTTCAAATATCACCAATCAAATTTTTAATATCCACCTGAATAGCTACAAGGGACCTTAGTTTAACATCTGATTAGAAGAATAGCACCTGTGAAAATGAATTGCTCCCAGGATTGTATCATTAGCCTCGACTGTAAGCCAAGGCTTTGTAATACAAGGCTTTGTATCCAGAACTTTCTAACTCTAGAGGTGAGATCCAATTGAGTTAAGCTAGCATCTACAGGAACAAAATGCATTGCAGATGCTGGAAATCTTGAAAAAAAAATCTAAGTCATTGGGAACACTCAGCAGGTCAGGCAACAGAGATTAAGGTGAATTGACTGTTTAGGTCAACAACCTTTTGTCAGAGTGAAATATACATATATACAGATTGTATCTTGTGTGGGCATAAGGCAACAGTATATTTCAAGATACGTTGCATATAGCAGTGTCCCACAAACAGCTGTGGATTAAGTGACCCAATTTATTTTTATTGGTTTTGAAGGAATTATTACCTCCGGAAAAGCAATCCACAAATCAACTAACAATCAGATTCCTACTTACTGCCAAGTAAACAGAGGCATGTGGAGTAAGGAAACCTGTCCTGCCAGGAATCAAATACAGGTCCTCTTGCTTGCGAGGCGAGTGCTATAACCGCTAAACTACATGACTCCACATAGACAAACAAGAACCATGCCTAATCAATTTATGAGAAAGGCCTTCCTAAAGGCATTCCCACTGACTGACACCCGACTGGGAAAAGAAAAAAATAAAAGCAGGAAAAAAATTGTTCCCCATTAAAATAATTTACAACCCAAGCATTTTCATGAATTGGCCATCTGCAGCATTCGGTTGTCATTCTTTAGTGCACAAAGTAAGCTTTTTACTACAAAAATATGCCAAAGGCCCTCCATCCATTACGACCATTGCTATTATAATATGGCTATTATACAGCAGAGTAATCATTATAATGGTAAAATAAATACATCTGACACTTTTTATGCTGCAACAGTGCTGACAAGCCAAAGCCCTCAAAAGAAAGCTTTCATCTCAACATAGTGCATATTTCCTATATTTGGCTCGTATCAAAATAGTCTTAAATTGTATTGAGATTGCTCAGAATCAAGTGCTGAGTCCCAGAAATAGAGGATGAGCATCAGCGACAGCAAGAGGAGAATTCAGGAAGGAAACCAACTGGATACCAATGTAAACCTCCAATCTAAGATCGCATGAGTGAGAAAGATTACAAGACTCAAGTTCAAAGAGGTTCAGGTGAAGAAAACTCTTTGTTCCCATTTGATCTCATCTTTGCAGTGACCACTGCCCAGCTTCCCATTACAGCATCAGTTGTTTTTAATACATCTAATGCCCTAGCCTCAACCACTCTTAAATGTAAGTGAATTAACTATTTGACGTCATTTTTTGGCATGTGACATACAAAATTGGCCCCAAACAAAATGATTCAATGCCACAGAATATAAGTTTAACAACATAATTCCATTGAATTCATCAAATGGAACTTGCTGAATCATCCATTCAATAAATCAATTACTTTGGGGATACAGTATTGTCGTGATCAAGTCACAAATCTGAATATTCACTTATTTGCAAACTCTTTATTTACTTCCAATCCATGTTGTAATGAATTATCACTAGATACCTCTGCAGGAGTCCTATATTTTGGATTTTAAAAAATCTTTATCTGATCCACTATCTGCCCTTATGTCTTCCAATGTGTAAATATTTTGTGACGTAATTCTCCACAATTACACACTCCTTTCTATTGAACAATGTTATTGCCTGTGTTTGTCTCGACTATCTCTGGTATTGCATGGTTCAGCATATTTTTTTCGCTATCTGTATTGAGCACACAACTCAGCAATCTATATAGAGTGCTCTTCAATCAGCCTTGTCATACAAGGTTAAAACATAATATGGTCCTGTGCTTTACGTGTTCTATACAATGAGTGAAAATTGATCAGGATCTTTCCTCTCAATGTTAGCTATAGAATGATTCAATGCCCTTTGTACAGCATTCACTCATATGTGGTTTGCTCCTTCCTATATTGATAAAATACAGCATAACTACATGCTCCTTGCTCTCTGGCTATTCCCCATGAACAATGCTTGCCAGTACTCCCAACGATTCAACAGATAGTGTAGAAGCATTCAACAGGAAGCTAGACCTTCACATGGAAGAGGGTGGAATAGAAAGGTATGGGACAGAGGAAGAATGGGTGATGATTAGTGTGTGGTATACATACCAGCATGTGCGAATTTGATTGAGTGGGCTGTTTATATGCTCTACATTCTTTGTAAATAATAACAGTAATATTCCTTGCATTTGATAGAGCACTTCTCAAGGCACTTCAAAGTATATACTGCAGTGAATTGACTTTATTTGTGGGCAAAACACGGCAGCCAATTGCGCACAGCAGTGTCCCACAAACAGTTGTAGATTGAAATCGCCAATTTATTTTTTTTTGTTGGGGATTATTATCAGGCATGTGGAGTAAAGAAACTTGCCCAAGGTTTCGCCCCACCTGGAATCAAACACAGGTCTCACGCTTGTAAGGCAGGTGCTCTAGCTGCTGAGCTACAGGACTAGGTAAACGGTTTGCAAATGTTTGTGTTTCTACCTGCAAGTCATGATTTCCTCATACATTTCTTGCAATAAAGAGCACTTGTACTTCCCTCCTCCCAGTGTGGTTGATTTTTTCTTTATTCACATACACTTACTGTGTCGACTGTATGGAGATCCTGTCCCAGTCTGGCTCATAAATCAATGTCAATTTGCATAATCTGAAAGGGCATTTATTGAATCTGTGGCAGTGTATCTGTTGAGGAGGTCTCGAGGATTGCTTTTGAGAGGTTTGTAGTCAATCTCCATCCATGTTTTCTCAAAAATATATTGATGAAATGTGTCACACCCATACACTGCTGCCAGATATTCCCTTTCAATCTGTGAATATTGCTCTTCTGTTGATGCCATAGCCTTAGAGACACAAGCACATATTCCATCATTGCTGGCAAATCAAAGCAAATTTGCTGGTTTACCAGATTAAAACAAACAATAGTACTAGACTTCAATAAAATTTCAGAACTGCCCATTGAGTTAACACGTTTAACCTTTTAAAATGCTCTTTCTTGTTTGACACCCCATTTGAAGTTGTTTTATTCTTCCAATATAATTATTAGCACCTTAATTATACTTGTGGTATGAATCTAGCCAACAATTTTACTATTCTTATTGGTTTATAAATCCTCTGCTATCTTCTTTAATGGACATCTCTCAGTTTTAATTTTGTCTGGCTTTGGCTTTCTCAAGATTACTTGCCTCAAACACTTCATTTCCTTTTACCTTTGTTCTCTTGCTTAAATCTTATAGTTGGTATGTTATAATGTTCCCTTCAGAAATTCCTTGACCACGTGATAAATCTAAATTAGTGACCGAATCAAACACAAGGATGACCTCTCGTGTTCTTTGTTGCTTGGAGCAAGGGCTCATTGATTGGTATTCTCATTTGTTTTATTTGTCGAATAAAGAGATTGAGTAGTGCAGGATTTCCAAAGCAGTATTTTAGAACTGGCCATATTGTCCTTTTCAATCTGATACTCTGTCATGTTTCTATTTAACTAAAGCAGCCGGGGCCATCCACAGACTGCTCAGAGCGTTAATTGTGAACAGGTCTGCAGGCTAACTTGTCCCAACTGGGTGAAATTCAGATATTTGCCAAATGATCTCAAAGACACACTATTTATGAGAGTTTGCATCCAATGTTTTGTTTTATGCTCAGAGAAACACATGAAGGGAAAGGTTTGGATGAGTTCCATGCCTTGGAGTGTTTAAGATGCTGCCATTGAAACCACCACACAGTGCCAAACAGTCATAATATGGGAAGAGAAAAAAAGTATCAAAATGTGTAGCTAATTTTCAAGATTAAATGTCAGTGACTTTCTAATACATTCAGACGGCTGTTAGATAGCATACATCAATGTGCAATTGAGAAGCAATGACAATGTAAGAACCTAATGTTTTGTTATCTTGAAAAATAGAAGAGCCCAGTGAGGGGTTCCTAATACATCTCCTCATTAATTACACAATGGAGTTGTTTGGTGTAATGCATCTGCTCAAGTAGTCATTGTGTAATCCCAAGACCTGGAGTGTAATGTTTGTGGAGGTTACATCTGCCCCTTTTGTCGAGCAACTCTCGATATGTTAATAATCCTGGTGGACAAATAAAAAGGATATTATAAATAAGCACTCTTAGCTAACTATCCTCAACCCCTCTCCCAAGTGCCACCAAACCCACCTCTATCTTCTACCGCCCCTGGAAGAAAATCTCCCTACAATCCCTCTCAGCAGTCTTAACATCATCTGAAATCCTTCCCATTTGGTCTACTTTCTGCACTGACCTATCATCTTCACTCATTCTCCTCCATAATACACTCTCCACTGCCCTCAATGCACTTGTCCTCCTCATTTCCCGAGATATCTCCTTTTCATGAACCTCACCTGTTTAACCGGCCACCTCCTTTCCCTCAAGGGTCAGCTGCAGGCTACTGAAAGCACCTGGCTCAAATCTGGCCTAACGGTCCATTGGCCAATCTGGCTGGACTACACCAAAATATTGCGCTCCGCTCTCACCTCTGCCAAATTGTCCTTCTACTCCAAGATAATCTTGGAGACGAAGGGCAACCCCAGGCTCCATTGCTTCACAACCAACTGGCTCCTCTGTTCACAGCACCTATCTCTCACACTGTCTCCAATTTGTCTCTGCCAATGGTTTCACTTCCAGCCCCCGCACCATCACATGCGGTGTTGCTCAGACCTCTGTCCTTGGTTCCCTCCTCTTCAACCTTGGTGACATCATCCACAGATATGAGGTAAATTTCCACATGTATGCGAATGATACTCAACTCTATCTCTTTGCCTCCACCCCAGCTTCCAGTACTACTGACGTCCCAATAGACTGCCTATCAGACATCAAGTCCTGGATGAGAGACAACTTTCTGCAGAAAGAACAAAGCCCTCCTGATTGGCTTACACCAGTGCCTCCGCACCTCAGGCACTGGCAGCATTGGCATCCATAATACCACACAATCCACCTCACCACCCAGGAATCTGTGTCTTGTTTAATCCTGAAATGTCCTTTCTTTCCCATATCTGTGCCATAGCCAGCACTGCTTTCCACCACCTCTGGAAACCCTTGCACACGCGTTTGTCACCTCAAGGTTCGACTATAGCAACTCCACCCTTGTCGGCCTCCTCAATTCTTCCCTCCACAAGCTGCAGATCATTCAAAACTCTGCAGCTCATATCCTTTCTCACACCAGGCTCCATGAGCCCATCACCCCCACCCTTGTCCAGCTCCACTGGCTCCCCATCCCTCAGCGGATAGAATTCAAGAACCTCATCCTCACTTTCGAGGCCACCCACGGCCTTGCCCCCTCCTAACTCTCTGACTAGCTGATGCCCTATCAGCCTGACCATTGACCCTGTCTCCACCCAATCCGCCCTACCAACGGTGGCAGGGTTTTCAGCCTCTCTGACATGATATTTGGAACTCCATCCCACAATCCCTTCCCCTTGCTCCTTTATGACCATGCCTTCAGCCTCCCTCCGACCTCTCTGCCCTCCCTCATCACAATCCTGCCCACCCATCCCATATGCTCGGATCCTGACCCCTGACTGTTCAGCGCCTTGGGACATCCTACTGACATGAAAGGCGCACTACAAATGTAATTTGGTTCTTGTTGTTATATTTCTGGCCACAAAGGGAAGGCGCCTTGGACTGTTGAAAATAAGCTATACCAAACATCATGAACAGTGGGTATGCCCCAGAGTGTAATGAAACACAAACATTCCCTTTCCTCCTGAATTACACCAAGCTAGCACTGGGTATTCATTCATGACATGGTATTTTGAATGCACTGCTGTGATTATAGTTATATTATTCCTACATTATGTTCGCACCTTGCAATAAGATGCTGCTCGGTAAAGCTGGCTCATTACCTACTGTGTAACTCAGACATTACAGGTACAATTAATGTTGCTGCATTGTTATTCAGGCTATCTGCCGGTGACACATCAAGGCAAATATTAATGATGTCTCAAAGGAGATTTTCATGTTGAATGCTCAGAAGTGTACACAACCAAAACTTTTGTGTGTGTCTTTTTCCTTTAAGTAACTAAAAAATGTGAGACCAGTTTTCAGGAATATGCCTCAGTGCCTGATCTTGGTGTTTGTTGGCCAAGCTGCCAAATATGGTCGAGATCCAGACTACTAGAGGTAAGGTATAGCAGTAGTAGAATCCTTATTGTTGCTCAGGGGAAACTAAAAGCAGCTAGCCTGCAATGCAAAAGAATTGATAAACTCACTGAGGATGATTGAAACTTTATTCACATTGAATTTTTGAAATAGACCTCTCTCAACATGGGACATGTCAAAACGCTTCACAGAATATTTTGTAAAGCATAGTGACTGTGTATCTTGAAGGCAAACATGGGAGCCAATTTGCCCACAGCAATGGCCCACAAACAACCATGATATGAATGTCCAATTTTATTTGGGGGCTTACTGGCCTTTGGCTCAGAGGTAAGAATGTTGCCTACCACTAAGCCAGGCTGATACCTCATTTTGTCTTATATGTCAAAATGTCAAAGTGTTTAACAGTCATTATTATGATGTGTAGTGACTGACTGCTTGCAGTGAAGAGCAGCAATCATTTCTCACAGGGCCTAGTCCTCCAAATAGCCTGAGATGAATTACTAACTTAATTGGAGGATTGTTGGACAGGATTGCTCAGTCATCTCCAGTGTAGTGCTGGTTTCAATCAGAGAGGGACAGTGCAAATGTGAAGATATCAATATTCATATTGCAGTTAAAGGCCACTAATCTGTTAATGAGAACATGTGTTTGAAGTGGACACTTTCTCCAGTACCAGTTCAATCCCATGTGTTCTACTGTGTTTGCTTATTGGGGATAATTGGATAAAGAGAATGTTTTGCTACCGTCAGAATGTATCCATTAAGAGGTTTTAATTGTATACCATTCTGCAAAGAGTGTGATTAATTACTACTTTACACTACATGGACTTATACCATGGAGACATCATTTTGTTGCTGAAGCCTCAGCTACTGCTGCTGATCAGTGAACAGCATGTTCTAATTTTAAACTGCAAATGTTGAATCTCAGCCCATCAGTGCTTCGATGCTGCCATCTTGTGGCATTGATGTATGGGAACAGTTATGCAGCCAGAAAGGTAAGGTACAATATATACCGTATATCTCCGCGTATAAGGCGCACCTGCGTATAAGGCGCACCCCCCGTTTTTGACCTTTTCTTGGTGAAAAAAAACGGAAGCATTTTCAATGATATTGCTGGCAGAAGGGAGGAGAGACAGGAGAGACAGGTAGGTAGGGAGAGAGGGAGGCAGGCAGGCA
Organism: Hydrolagus colliei; assembly: GCA_035084275.1. Lineage (NCBI taxonomy): Eukaryota > Metazoa > Chordata > Chondrichthyes > Chimaeriformes > Chimaeridae > Hydrolagus > Hydrolagus colliei. The sequence goes on from CM068743.1 coordinate 14,387,713, forward strand.
GGCAGCCAGGGAGGGAGAGAGGGAGGCAGGGAGAGAGAGAGGGAGAGAGGCAGGCAGGCACGCAGGCAGGGAGAGAGAGAGGAAGAGAGGCAGGCAGGCAGCCCGGGAGGGAGGGAGGGAGGGAGGGAGGGAGGGAGGGAGGGAGGGAGGGAGGGAGGGAGGGAGGGAGGGAGGGAGGGAGGGAGGGAGGGAGGGAGGGCGGCAGGCCGGCAGACCGGGAGAGAGAGAGGGAGACAGTCAGGCCGGCAGGCAGGGAGGGAGGGAGGGAGGGAGAGACAGGCCGGCAGGCAGGGAGAGAGAGCGGCAGGGAGTGAGGCAGGCAGACTGGGTTCGGCAGAAGGTAAGCACAGCACTGAAGTCCGCTGCTGCTGCCGCTGCCTGGGCGGCCGAGGCCGAAGCCCCATCACCCGCTCCCCCCCAACCCCCGCCAGACACTGACCAAACCCCGGCTGACAGCGCGCCGGCCGCCCCTCCTGTTTACTGTATCTCCGAGGCTCAAAATTGCTTGTACCTGTGCATAGGGCGCACACCCCACTTTCGAGATCTTCCGACCTGAAAAAGAGTGCACCTTATACGCAGAGATATACGGTAATAACAAACTTTGCATTTGATATGGCGCCTTTCTTGTCAGGCGAATGTCTGAAAATGCTACTTAGTATTTACTGAAAGTGAATCTGTATATTTTGTAGGTGATTGTGGCAACCAATTTGCACACAGCAACGTCGCACAAACAACCATGAAGTGAACAAACATTTTTTTTCGGGAGAAATTGTTGTCCAGAGACGTGGAAAAATGTCCCTTCTCTTTTTGAATAGTTCTACGAGATATTTGACATTGACCTGAACAGGCAGACAGGTCCTCGGTTTAACATCTCAATACAATAGAAGCCCGTTTATCCGGCATCTGCGGGACCCAGCCAATGCCGGTTAAAGCGCCTGCCGGATATTCGGGCGGCCCGTGGCCGAAAACCCACTACAAAACATTCAAGTTCTTTTAACACACACCAGACACACCAGACCAAATAATAACAGATAGTAGCGGAGTATTGTGTTGGTGTTTGTTGGGGCTGCTCTCTTGCGCTTCTCACCTTTACTGATTGGGGTTTGCAGTCCAGCGATTCTTTTTTGAGTGGGGGACGCCAGGCGGGTGAGGGAGGCGGCAGCGAGATTTTAAAGTCGCGCAACTTTACTAGCTGCAAACCGAAGCCCTAGACCCTACAAGTGGCAAACCGAAATACTGCACCTGCACGACAATGTGGGTTATCAGCTAGTGTTATCAGCTTGCCACTGGTATGACTTTTTTTTGCCCGCTTGGCGTGCTCCATTTTGGGGAGAGTCGCTGGACTGTAAACCTCAACAGTAGCATCATGGATTCAAGCGCAGCATCTACCAGCGGGGGTGGGGGGGCGCAGGAGAGTGGTTTTGACGGTGAGTGCCAATGCAATATTCTGTTATTATGTTATTATTTATGCATTTACAAATGCTCCACTGCTATTGTTCCGGATAATTTCTGGTTTATCGAATGGGGACTTTTTGGGGGGATTGCCAGTTATACGGAAGTGCCAGCTCATCGAGTCACGGATAAACAGTCTTCTACTGTACTACACATCCTCACCACTGCATTGGATTGTCAGCCCAGACTACGTGATCTCAAAATCCAGACAGAGTGCTTGAACCCACAATTTTCTGACTCAGAGTGAAGAGTGCTTCCACTTACTAGGTCATAAACCTACAACCAATTTAATCCCAATTTCTGATGCATTATCTGACAATGCATCTGGGACAGCTGGTTTTAGAGATATTAAACTGTTGATCATCATCAAGAGACATTTATTGGAACGTATGTATTTATTGGAACATCATGTGAGGACACCATTGGATTAGGTTGTGTTAGTTGAATAGTGTGTTAACGCTATGTGTCAAAGCTCATACTGAACAACCACCTACGCAAAGTTCCAGAGAGTGCTCAGGGGGACACAGTCGAACACCTTCAGAACAAGTGGAGAACAGAAAAGATGGTGGAAGAAAATAAATTCCAACTAATGTTCACAGCAAATCTGTAACTAAAAAGTAGCTTGGATTGTGTGTGTCTATAGCATAAATTTACACTCATTAAGAAATGCCCACTATAAACCAGTGACTAACATACAGCAAATCTGTAACATTTCAACCCTTGGAATTAATATTTCTTTATTACTGCTGATCACGTTGCTAATTATCAGGTGCTTAATAAAAATCTTGCTCTGCCCACTAAGAAAAGTAATTGATAATATTCCATTAAACCTATAAAATTGAGTTAGTCAATTCATAAATATTTGAGAACATTGTATAACACATGCTATTAACTTATAATAATTGTTCGAGCATATTTTATAATGAAATAGGAAGATGGAAATTTGATTAAATGATTAGTCTATTCATTCAAGTTTATTCATTAATTCAAATTCCATTATTTGGTATTGAACCCTCTGGAACACTTGCAATGTGCCTTAAGTGGTAATGTTTTAGTTATCAACAGTTTGTAATATTTTCCTGATCAAACAGATATCTCTTATTGACTGATGTCTGTATTTGGTTATCAAATTAATCCATGCCATAAATAGTCACTCTACTTGACAGCATATCCTTTGAAGAAGCACGTTGAAATATCCTCACAAACTGATTGGTGCAATATCATATGTAACAGTTTTATTATAAACACATTCTTAACATCATGTTAGTTGTACCTTTATTTTTCCAGAATCCTCACTGGCTAATCAGGTACTGTACCTGATTTTTCTTTACTCTAGCTATTAATTTGGAATTTATAACAGTGCAAACGCAGTTATTTGCTTTATTTATAGTTTAAACTGGAAGATTTTTTTTAATGAATTCCGTGTTCTGGTCTCAATCACTCTTCCAGGTAACCTGATCTAGTCATTAATTACACTCTAGATAAATAAATAGCTCCCAGTGGATGTCCTATAACTAATTGTACTTTACACCGATAAACATTTGTGCTCTTGTTTCCCTCATTGTATCCAGAAGTATCATTCTGAGTTTAATTTCTCAATCCTGTTTAAAACCTTACATATTATGTAGGATTTCCAAGTTGGTTCAGCTGTCACTTTCTAGACCTATCTGGCAAAGCCAAGCAGAGCAATGAGAGGCATTATTGTTGCTTGACTATCCGGTCTTGCTTGAAGGTATACACTCAAGCTAAAGCGATGTAGACATACACTCAAACTAAGGTCTTAACATATGGGCCTATTTGTTAAGACCTTATAATCCTAACTGGATAAATACCATGCACACACATGGTTATTTTATATTCTATTTCCCATTGGTAATTTCATAAATAAATGACTTACAATTTCACCTTTTTGCAATAACTGTTTACTTTATATGCAGCCCTTCACGTAGTATAATGCCTCAAAGGTTTTCATGAAGACAACATTTGAAGGCAAATTGAGAGGGGGCAACAACACCAACAACTTGCATTTATATAGCGCTCCTCACACAGGGTAGCGTACCCAGAGGGGCAAAACTGAAAATACAACAACAAAATTACATTTATAGAGTGCCTTTCACGTCGGGAGGACGTCCCAATAGAGACAGATATTTCCAGAGGGTAGGGGTGAAGTTCAAATTTGGGATCCCATACTGTGGTTCTTTCTACATATCAAATTCTTCAAGATTTCATTTTGAAGTAAGATGCCTTCAGCTGTAGGTGTACAGGTATCATGAAATCACAAGAAAATGTTAGCACCTCATTCAAATCGCTAATAAAAAGCAATTGTTTTGAGCATCATTTTATAACTAGTATGTCCAGTTAGTCTATTTAATTCAGTAGTTAGTGAAGTAACACACTATTTTTCCCATTGTCCATTCTACCTTATTCATCTTTAACCCGTGTGGAAACTTGGAGTCATTAATGTGGGCCATTTATCTCACTCATCCAGCTAATGCTCCACGTTACCACAAAAAAGAGTGACGAATGAGGACTGGCTGGAGAAGTTAGGACTTTTCCCATTAGAGCAGAGAAGGTTACGCAGGGACCTGATAGAGGTCTTCAAGATCATGAAAGGTTTCGACAGGCTAGATAGGGAAAAGCTGTTTCCGCTGGTAGGTGTGTCTGTGACCCGTGGTCACAGAGCTTTTTAGCTCTGCTTTAAGTTAAAGCAGCTTTTAAGAGAGAACTAGATAGGTATCTGGGGAAGATGGGTTTGCAGGGTTATGGGGAGAAAGCTGGTGATTGGGGTTAATGAAAGTGCCTTGCTCGGTCAAAGAGCCGGCACAGACTCGATGGGCTGAATGGCCTCCTTCTGTGCCATAACATTCTATGATTCAAAAAGGGGTGCATTTATTCTCCCACTATATCCACTACTGTTTGTGGGACACTGCTGTGTGCAATTTTCTGGCATATTTCTCCCACAAAATATATAGTCAATTAACGTTATAATATACTCTGTGAAGCGATTTGAGGTGTCTTGAAGATATGATAAGGTGCTATATCAATGCAACAATTATTATTATTAATTTGTAACCGTATGATAGGATTTAAAACTTCTATAAACCCCAAATCCCACTTTAGTTTTCCACTTGTATGAACACTGTGTCTTAAAGCTCAAATTTACACAGAATTGTAGAATCTTTATAAATTCAGTCTAAACTTGGAATTAGATTTTCTGCAGTTCTTAAAAAAATTAACTTCAAGAATTTTCCACAATTCTGCACTTTGATAAATTTTAAGAAAAAAGACTGTTTTAGAGGCTAAACCAGATGATCTTAATCTGATTGCCTGATAATCTGTTTCTTCAGAATATAACCTGCATGGATCATCCTCCTGATTTAAACACCTCGGGTAAAATGTTTTAATAGGACAAAACCAAGAATTGGATTTTATAATAAATTGCTTGAGAACGTGGTGCAGCGAGGAAACATGTTATATTTTGTTCTAGCCTGCAGACACTGGTGCCTCATAATGAATATGTTCTTCATAAAAGACTCCGTCATTTTGCAGAACACAACCCAGACAAATTGGAAATCTTGCATTGATAGCAAATACAGGAATTCACTGCTTTTGAATAATTTCAGAGATTTTATATACTGTATTCCATAGATTAAGATGTTCAAATACTTTGTGATGATAAAATACAGAGAAAAGTCCTCATTTAATATGCAGCTGTAGATCCTATGAGTTACTCTCCTGCAAGAAGGTTTTACCAAACTACAGAACTCATCTAAATGTGATTTTGAGCAAAAAACTATCATTTAATATAGCTCCTATAATGTGGAACCTTCTCAAAGCACTTGAGGGAATTGCTATTAAATGTAGTAATTTTGGTTTTGTAGTCAAACCAACAGCAAATTTATGTTTAACATGGTTCTATAAATAAATATAAAACAAATGGCAAATTTACCCAAAACAACAACAAAATTACATTTGTATAACTCCTTTTACATCGGGAGGTTGTTCCAAGGTTTTGGGGACGGGATCGCATGGTAAGGGAAGAGAAGAGGTTTGACCGATGGCACGGTCAATGAGGAGGGTCTTGAGGCTGGACTTGAAGGAGGCTAGGGAGGGGTCGAGGTGGAGGGATTGTGGGATAGAATTCCAAAGTTTTGAGACAGAGTGTCTGAAGGCTTGCTCACTGATGGTGAGGCAGGTAAGTCGGGGACATGGAAATGACCAGAGCGAAGGAAACGGACAGGTTGGTAGGGGTTTAAGAGGTTGCAGAGGTAGGATTGAGCAATGCCATAGAGGGCTTTGTAGGTGAGGACTAGGATTTTGAATTGAATCTTCTGAATAATGGGAATAGCTGGAAGCCAGTGGAGTCGGTCGAGTATGGGGTTGATAGAGTCATGGAGTTTGGTACGGGAGATGATACAGGCTGCAGAGTTCTGGATGATCTGCAGCCTGTTGAGGGAGGAACTGGGGAGGCCGACATGCAGGGCATTGCATAGTCGAGCATGGACATGAAGAAGGCATGAATGAGAGTTTCAGTGGCCTGAGGGGTGAGGTAGTGGCAGAGTCGGAAAATGTTGCAGAGGTAAGGGAAGGCAGAATGGATTATGGCATAGATGTAGGGGAGAAAAGACAATTGAAGATTCAACAAGACACCTCGGTTCCTGACCTGCTGGTGAGATGGAGTGTGCAACCATGGAGGTTGATGCAGCAAGTAAATTGAGGTGTAGAGGTGCTAGTGTGAACAACCAGGGACAAGGACAGAGCCGTGGGGGATGCCACATGTGACAATATGGGGGCTGGTGGAGAAGCCATTAATGACAACAAAGTGGAGATGCTTGAAAAAGTAGGATTTGAACTAGGCAAGGGCAGATCTGCAAAGATTGAGGTGAGAGGAGAGGTGGTGTAGGAAGATGGAGTGTTCGACAGTGTCATAGGTGGCAGAGAGGTGAAGGGGACAAGGAGACAGAGATAGCCCTGTTTGCAGATATTTAGAATGAGATTTTGACCAAATAAGATTGTAGGGGTTCAAGGAGGAAATGGCAAAAAAGAAAAGAGCAAAGCCAGGACATACGACTCGTTCCAGGGCCTTGGAGAGCAATGGGAGGTTGGAGATGGGCTGGTTACTGTAAGTAAGAATGAGTCCATGGATAGCGATTTTTCAGGATGGGGGTGATGATAGATGTTTTTAGGGGAATGGGAATGGTGCCAGTGGATAAGGAAATATTGATGGTGTTGGTTAGGAGAGGAGCCAGAAGGTGGAGCTAGGAGAGTGACTCATAGGATCTTAGTATGCTTATAAATAAAACTGGAAAAATATGGAGTGATTAACAACTGGTAAGAACTGTTTACCATGAAAAGTGGCTGAGGCCAGGCTATTGCGCTCGTTCAAGAAATATCTTGATTCTGTACTGGAAAGTCAATGAGGCATGTTATACTAATAATTGTCCATTTTTAATTAAAATAACTTAAGTAGTGACTTTCAAAACAGGTGGACATCTCACTGTGCTTCGCAGTAAAGTGAGTGACTATGTATTTTGTAGGCAAGCACCATCATCTGAAACTTATTGTGATTGTGTGCCCGCCCCCCCCAACCCACCATGCCCCTCCCCCCCACCTCACCACCCCCACCACCAGCTCTGGGGCCTTGTACTTTCACCTTCAGTGCACACGAGGATCCCACTGAGAGTTTGAACCATGCAGATAAAATGTATAGTACCCTGCGTGAAGATGACAAATATGTTACAATGCCTAATTAATTTGGCATCATTGGTTAAATCTTAGCAACAATGGCTAAAAACAAAGTTAGTTTTGATGGCAGCAATTGTAACCCATGCTCTGATCATATAAATCGATGTTCCTCACATTTTGTTAAGGCAGAATGATTAATGGCCTACGCTCTGTTGTAGCATTCAGAGAAAATATTTTCCAAATTGAAAGTAAATAACAAGTGCTCTTTATGATATATACAGTAATTATGATACAGATATCCACATTCAAGGTATTGAACTGTCAACGCAAACAAAAAAGACAAATGCATTTCCAAATTCCTCCAACGAAAATCACTGCTTCAAATATCAATTGTTGTGCAAGCCACCCAATAGTTCATATTGAAAGATTACATGCCAACTGACTCTATCTTGCGTAGAATTTATGATACCTGTTAGGGGTTGGCACATGAACAAGCTATTCAGCCCTTGTTTTTTTCTCACCATGAACTACAGAGTCTAATCCCACTTGTGTACTCACTTCCTATTCTTCTGTTTTGTGCATCTATTTTTTATTCTATTTTAAGTTATTTCATGAACTCTGTCTGAGACACAAAAACTGACAAATGATCAACATTGCCTTCATAAAATCACAAGAGAGGTTCAGATAAAGTGGCACTTTGTCTCATTTAATCTTGGGTCAACCTAGCGGAGTGGTAGCATTCTCACTACTGAGTCAGAAAGTTTTTTTATCAGAACTTGGAACTCGCATAATGTAAACTGACATTTCAATGTAGTGCTGGGGGTGTATTGTCGGAAGTGCTATCCTTTGGAGGAGGTGTTAAACCAAGTCTGGTTTGCCTGTTCAGGTGGACAGTAAAGATTCCATTAAACTGTTAGAAAAGAGAAGCAAACTTCAGACTGCTTATGGGATATTGTTGGGTGGAAGCGGTAACACATTAGTTTACAGTATATCCAGTGAAGATCTTTGAGATGCCTCATTAAGATGATAAGGCAATATATCAAGTACAAATCTTATTCATTATTATCCTTTCCAATCTATCATTCTTCCAATTAAAAAAATTTGCATTTGATATAGTGCTTTTAACATCTTCCAGATGTCTCAAAGCACTTCACAGAATATATTATAAAGTGAATTGCCTGTGTATTTGTGGGCAAAACAACGGCAGCCAATTATGCACAGCCATGTCCCACAGACAGTCGTGGATTGACTGACCAACTTATTATTGAGTCTTTCTCTTGAGTATTGCGAGTGCTCTAACCTCTAATACTCAAAGTACTGCCTGCCCAGAGCTTTCTTTGCACTGGGTCTGCAAATCTAAGTCATTTATGTGTTATAGGGAACAGGAATGAACCAAGTACAGACTCCTAACACAAACCACTTCATAACTTCCTCCACCTGATCCCTAGCTCCACGTACAAGAACAACAACAACAACAACAAAATTACATTTGTATGGAGCTTTTCACATCGGGAGGACATCCAAAGGCACTATACAGACAGTATTTTGGATGCAAGCTGGGGATAGGATTGGGAAAGGTGGAGGGTGAGATGGTGGTTGATCGAAAGCACAGTCTAAGAGGAGGGCCTTGAGGTAGGTCTAGAAGGAGACAAGTGATGGGGAGACGCAGAGGGACTGTGGGATGGAATTCCAGAGGATGGGGGCAGAGTGGCTGATGGCCTGCCCACCAATGGTGGGGCGGGTGAGGTGGTGGGAGGACATAAATCATGCCAGAAACCACTAAGAGGAGGGAGCTGGCAGGTTGGTAGGAGGCTGCAGAAGTAGTGGGGAGCGAGGCCATGAAAGGCTTTGAATGTGAGGACCAGGATCTTAAACTGTATCCTGTATAGTGATGAGAAGCCAGTGGAGTCAGGCGAGAGTGGGGATTTTATGGTAACAGAGCCTAGTGTGGGAGAGTACACCGGCTGCAAAGTTCTGGATGACCTGCAGCCTGTGGAAGGAGGAGGTGGGGATGTTGACAAGCAAGGAGTTGCATAATCAAGCCTCGATGTTATGAATGCATGTATTAGAGTTTTGGCAGCCTGCAGTGTGAGCCGGGTGGAGCTGGGTTATAATTACAGAGGTGGGGGAAGGCAGAGCATGTCATGGCACAGATGTGGGATAGAAAGGATAGTTGAGAGTCGAACAAGATGCTAAGGTTCTGCATTGGCAATTGGGGTGGAGTATGCATTCATGGATGGTGATGCTGTCAGTCCAACCGCCCTCTGCTCCTTGCCCACTAGCCTATTTCAAATCTATATCTATCTTTTGCCCTTGATATATTGTGACATTACTCTGTAAAGAAGTCCCTCAATGTACTACTTTGTCATATGTCTTATCATATTATGTATCTTATGTATTACTTCATAAGGCTTCTCTCAGTCAATTTAGAGATGTCACCTTCGCCTTCAATTTGGAGATGTCATCCTTTCTAAATCCACACTGGTTGTCGTTCATGTTATTTTTGTACGATTAATATTCAATTTTCTTTATGGTGATTGACTGCATCAGTTTTCCAATTATCGAGATCAGGTTAATGGCTCTATAGTTGCTGGGTATGGTTATGTCACCTTCTTGAATAGAGGAACCACATTCGCTTGCTTCCAATATGTTGAAGCCTCATTAGTGGTAACTAAATCTCTCATGCTATCAGTGCTGCACAAACCTCCTGCCTTCTCACAGTACATGACTTGGCTTACAGTTCATTCTTTTGAGTAGATTTATTGGCATTCCATCCTATGGACCTATCTAGAAATTCTGTCTCACTTAGGTCAAGGTCATGGCATTCAAACAATGTTCATTGAATGTTGCTGGCATGTTTTTGGTGTCCTACCTGTTAGAAACCATCAGGAAGTAAACATTTAATAAGTGCTGTAGGATATCTTGGCTTCTGCCAGGTTTCTCTCTAAGAAGCCAGTTCACCTTCCAGAATGCCCTGTATACGTCTTCCCTGTCCTTCCAACAGGAAGAGCTCAGTGGACTCACCGGGAATCAAAACCAGAACTTATTAGTGTGATATCGTTTTAGATGTTAGAGAATATTTTTCATCAATGAGTGCATTTTTGAATGAATTGTGAGAGCTGCCATACACAGAGACTGAGTTGCAGCTTGGAACTAACCTAGAATAAATCTATTGCTTTTTCTATGCTTACTTTACTGGAGTTTTAAACCACTTTTATACCATTTAATTTCTCTGCACCAACCATAACTCCTTGCCAGTTGACCTCAGTTTATGATTATTATGTCAGTAAACACTCTTTGATCTAGAGAGAAAACATGAATGCATGTGATGGCAGCAACTATCAATGACAGCAGAAGACACGAGGCGTAAGTTGCAAAACTATATGCATATGGATATTACAGCAAAATATTAATGCTGTCATAAATTTTCAGTGCTTGAATGACATTTGTCACAAGACTTTGTGTCTCTTTTCGCCTTGTAATATATACTCTTAGAAATTGGTTACTGCAAAAGTTCCTGACTGTCCCAGGTATCTGCATGGCTATGCCAAATGCAAGGATTATATATTATTATCATTCATCGGGCTCACATTCAAAATACTCTTATCTGAATCCCAGCTTCACAGATGAGCCCATCACAGCGGTGATGGAATTCTCTATCTCAATGTGAAAAGAACAAATAATAGGAACTGATCACATCTTGCAAAGCATATCTCCTGCGAATGAATATCAAGCAACTATGACAGGCTCCTCTTACACAAAGAGAACAGCTGAGAGAAGATGCATGGGGATGTAAAATGAAACGCAGCCCTCCTCTTGGCTTACAAAGGTGCATGCAGAAGGGTGCACCTGAGTTTTGTATTATGGGAAAATAAGTGACTAATTGCATTATTTAGTCTTTTAGCCACCTTAATATCTTAATGGATTAAGCAGCAGTTTTATACAGGCTTGTATCCTGCCATTCAAAAGTCTAGCTCAATGTAATTGGTGACCAGGATTGTGGCACTTCAGTAAAAAATACTGCATGGATTTACATGATGTATGAATTGGGCTGATATTTCATGGGCTTACTTTGTTTCTTTAATTATGCAAACCATGAATGCTTCAGCTTTTGACAGGACCTGACAATTAATGGACAGCACAGAAACCTAAACTGTAGATTTATCCTGAGTTTACCAGTGTGAAACAGAACTGCAGGGAATGAATGAAAATCAGCAGGCTAGTTATCTTGGCCCATTCTCATGCTCCAATTACTTTCCAGTGCTATTTGATACACAAAGATTTTGCTTTACATACATCTAATGCATTTAAAATGAAGACAATGCAAATGAGTAGCTCAGAAAAGTCAAGTTAAACTTGCTATATCTGCACACTGTGATAATATTTTCAGGTGAAAGGACCCAGGTAGCAAGCCCATGTGGGGCCATATGGGCATGACCCAGGCCATATGGGCATGGATCAACCCATACGTATCCCATATGGGGCCTATATGGGTTAGTCCATATGGGGATCTACTTGAGCTGGCCCATATGGGAATCATATGGGGTAAACCTGGGCAAGCCCATGTGGGCAGAATATGAGCTGGCCCATGGGGGGTATCATATGGGAGAAGCCTGGAGAAGCCCATGTATGGAGTGGCCCATATGGGTTTCATATGGGAAAATCCTAGGCAAGCCCATATGGGCAGAAGATATGGAAGGCTTTCAACAGTCAATTCACTTGATTCACTTTGCAGCATATAGTATGGTGGAGGTCACAGGGTGTGTGTGAGAACTGGGACCAGTCTGTCAGTCAGGCTGTGGTTGCCATGGCAATGACTGATGATGTCAGCAGGTATGCAGAGCTGCTGGTCCCTGCACCTTATGGGTGGAAACCCCACAGTTGAATCCATGCAGATCAGAGTAAAGGCAGGAGCTATTTAGCTCTATTGTTAAGCAAATATATTTTTGTGAGAGTACATGACATAACTTAAAAGGTGTCATTTGGCCATGCACAATGTACATTTTGGCAAGGGAGGAAGTTCTCAGCCCATTTGAACACAAACAGCACAACACATCCAAAACATTACCCCTGCTATTAAAAACATACACATTATTCTATTGGTTTCTATCTTTCATTGTTGCGATTTTTATCCCATCAAATTGTTAATTAAATTCTCGTTTTGGGTTACTAGAAAAGGTATAAATGGTATATGGTCAAAAAGTTGATTACACTTATCGTCTAATCACAGTTGCTATATAAGCCACAAAATGCAAGAATAACAGATCTTAAGATTCTTAAATCACTGTAAAGCATAGCATTTGATTGAGATTTCTCATGTGTTCCTATGTGAGAAGGATGTTAGTCAGCATCACATTAGCAAAATATGGTGATTTTTTTTCAATTTCATAGATGAACTCCTTGTAATGCCCATATGGACCCCCAGATGAACCCCATATAATGCGCATATCGAATGGCCCATATTCTGCCCATATACTGCTGGCGCACATTAGGGAACGGCGATATGGGATTTTTCCGGATATGGATATATCGGTTTGCTCATACCTGCTTAAACCGATCTGTCGAGTTTTTATACTGCGCATGCGCGTGCATTCGAAGTGCGCGTGCATTGATGGTGCGCGCGCATTTATGGTGCGCGCTCAGTCGCGGTGTGCGCGCATTGACGGTGCGTCCGCACTGACGATGCGCGCGCAGTCGCGGTGCACGCACATTTCGAAATGCGTACTCTAGGTCCAGAAAGTTTGTAATGTTGGTGTCAAGGTCTGTTGAATTATACGATGTTGTTTGCTCTCTACCTCCCCCTCTCCTTCTCTCCCTCCTCTCCCTCTCTCCTTCTCTCCCTCCTTTCCCTCTCTCCTTCTCTCCCTCCTTTCCCCCTCTCCTTCTCTCCCTCCCCCTCCATTCTCCCTCTCTCCTCTCCCTCTTCCCTGTCTCCTCTCCCTCCTTTCCCCCTCTCCTTCTCTCCTTCTCTCCCTCCCTCCCCTCTCTCCTTCTCTCCCTCCCTCCCTCCCCTCTCTCCTTCTCTCCCTCCCTCCCTCTTTCTCCTTCTCTCCATCCCCTCTCTCCTTCTGTCCCTCCCTCCCCCATCTCCTTCTCTCCCTCCTTTCCCCCTCTCCTTCTCTCCCTCCCTCTCCTCTCTTCCTCTCTCCTTCTCTCCCAACTTTCCCCCTCTCCCTCCCTCCTTCTCTCCCTCCTTTCCCCTCGCTCCTTCTCTCCCTCCTTTCCCCCTCTCCTTCTCTCCCTCCCTCCCTTTCCTCTCTTCCTCTCTCCTTCTCTCCCTCCTTTCCCCCCTCTCCTTCTGTCCCTCCCTCCCTCCCCTCTCTCCTTCTCTCCCTCCTTTCACCCTCTCCTTCTCTCCCTCCCTCTTCTCTCTTCCTCTCTCCTTCTCTCCCAACTTTCCCCCTCTCCTCTCCCTCCATCTCTAAACACAAAATAGAACACACACACACCAAAAACAAAATCTAGAGATTTATTCTCCTCCATTTCTTGCTTGAAAGTAGCATGTAATGTCCACGTGTAAATGAGATCTATTACAATAGAAAAGAGAGAGACAGACAGTCTGACTGTTAAGAGTTAGAAGCCAGATTATCACCGTATGTGTGTGTCTGACTAGACACACACATACAGTGATAATCTGGCTTCTAACTCTCTCACACACAAAAATAACACTTACAGCCACAAAATGCCACTTATTTTTATGTAGTCTGAAGTCTGAATTAATGTCCTTCGCCATTGGCAAGCTCTCCTTTGCTATGCAAAAAGTGACAGCGTTCGTGATACTTTGCCACTTTTTGTCCCCTCTCTGGTACAATGTTCTCCTCTTAAATAAAGTAGGAATTGTTTGAGCTGCACTGGCCCCACTACCTGTCGCTTTCTCCGAAGCGCTTCCTGCTGTTGTCGACAATGATTTTGCTCTGAGGGCAGCGTGCTGGGCGGGGTGGTGCTGCTTAATGTGTTGTCGCAGGTTGCTCGTGCTCGAATCAGATGTCTTAACCAAGACCTTGCAAACTGTACATCTCTACACACCATTACTGACTGCATTGTTTTCAAAGTGTCCCATACGGGGCTTCTTTTCCCCATGATGAGAAAGGTAAATTTTCAAACAATTTTCAGCGATCCGACTTTGTTAAGACGCCACGACTCACGTCGAGTATATGCAGTAAAGTGTGCGCGCGCATCGGATGTGGGCGCGCGTTAATTGTGCGCGCGCACCGAATGTACGCGCATTCCATGCTCTAGATCTAGGAGGTTGCAATGCCGGCGACAAGGTAAGCTGGAAAAGATCGCATTACACTGATAATACCAACAATATTGATATATTGCCAGGAACGATATTAAAAATATATCGATGTATATTTTTAAAATCGAATCCCTCGATATAACAGGTTTTTTAGAATTACCATATCGGCACACCGATGTGAAAATCACATCGGGTTTAATCGAAAAACCGATTAATCGCCGTTCCCTAGCGCACATGGGCCCCAGGTGAACCCCATGTTTGCCCATATGGGATAGCCCATATTTGGCCCATATTTTCCCCATGTAATGCCCATATGGGATAGCCCATATTTTACCCAGATTTGCCCAGATGGGCCCCCAATCGAACCCATATAGATTATCTGGGCTGGCCCATATGGGTCCCATGTGAATCTTGGGTGCAGAATCCTGTGGGGCCTATATGGGCCACCCCATATTTTGGCCCATATGGCCCCCATATGGCTTCCTACCTGGGTAGCTGCCCTACAGTGTAGAACAGATTAGAACTCAACTTTTCATCTGGATAATTTATAATTATGTTTCCCAAATATTATGAATAAGCTTTATGTTAATGGAAATTTTGGAATAAGTAAATTCTAGTCAGACAAGCTCATGTCACAGTATTGCAGCATGTTTACTGAAGTCCATATTAATTGTACACACATAATAGAAACACAGCCAAGGCTATTTAATTTCAGAGTGGCTAATTAAAATCTGTTCATATGAAATAATATTACTAGAACCATTTTAAAATGCTTCATTTAATTTTGTATCTTTAATTAAAATTGTCAAGTCCAGTAATTTAAATATGCTCATGGCAGGTTCCTCGATTCATTAGCATTCATAATGTCTAAGAATTATAACAAATAGGTTGCATTTGTTTCGCCAGGGGTGTCTGACAAAAACAAGCTGAAGAGTGAGCAGGACAGAGAAATTGGGACTCGGTTAATTACTTGCACAATTGACTGAAGGAAAGAAAGGTTCTACAACTCTGATTATCTCTAGCAAAAAGAAACAATTATGAATAGAAAATAAATTGGCGGGTTGGCGTTTACCAACTGAAAGCTAGTGAAATAATTTATGAGGGTCACTGGCAATGTTAATGGCTGAATATAAAGAACTCAATCAGGACCTCAGTTGTGAGACATGTTATTGTGGTTATAAACCAACTGTGGCACATTTTGACTTTCTGTTCCATGCATTGGAAGGTAAATTACTTTTCAATACAGGTAAGCCCCGATTTAGGATACATCCATTTAGGACGTTTCGATTGAACGAACATAATTTTTGAACACCTTTTTATCGATATCGGACACTTGGTTTTGTTTTAACAAACAAAATTATCTTTTTGCTCATGCGCGGTACGTATTGTATATCGCAGTCATATTTGGTGAGTCCTTTTTGTCCATAGTACATAGTGTATTTGCGGGTAAATCACACTCGCACCTGGTTGAAGGTGAGGATCTTGAATTGAAAACTGTGAAATGGGAAGCCAGTGGAGCCAGGCGAGGATGAGGTTGATAGGTTCATGAAGCTTGATGCGGGTGAGGCCATGGACTGCAGAGTTCTGGATGATCTGCTTGAGGGAAAAACTGTGTCCACTGGTGGGTGTATCAGTGACTCGAGGTCACAGATTTAAAATAGTTTCTAAAAGAAACAGATATGAGGTGAGGAGAAATGTTTTCACTCAGCGAGTCGTTCGAATCTGGAATTCATTGCCTGGAAAGGTGGTGGAGACCGGTTCAAAAACAACTTTTAAAACAGAGGTAGACGTTTATTTGGGGAGGATGGGTTTGCGCGGTTATGGGGAGAGAGTTGGGGAGTGGGATTGAGTTGCTCTTTTCAAAGAGCCGGCACAGACTTGATGGGCTAAATGGCTTCATTTTGTGTGTTAAGATTCTATGATTCTACGGAGGGAGGAATTGGGGAGGCTAACATGCAGGGCATTGGCATAGTCAAGCCTGGAAGTAATGAAAGGCTTCAATGAGATTTTCAGCGGCCTGGCAGTTGAGGTTGTGACGAAGTCGAGCAATGTTGCGGAGGTGAGTGAAGGTAAAGTTGGTCATGGTATGGATGTGGCAGAGAAAAGACAGCTCCTGATTGGCCTGGTGAGGTGGAGTGTGCATCTGTGCAGGTTGATAGTGCCAGTGTTTGTGGTGCGGAGGTGCTGGCGCGAGCCAATCAGGGGGACCTCGGTCTTGTTCACATTGAACTGTAGAAAGTTAGCTCTCGTCCAGGACTTGATGTCTGACAGACAGTCTGTCGGGACAGCAGTGATCCTGGAATTGAGGATGGAGGCAGAAAGATGCTGCCTGACTTGCTGAGTTTTCCCAGTGATTTCTGTTTTTGTTTTAAAGTTAACAAGGTCTTGAGTATCTCAACCTTGTGACATTCTTCATATGTTAGGGGACAATGCAACATTAAAAAATATTCTGTTTGGAGCCTCAAAACCGTTCTCAACACACACCGTCAAATTTAGCAAACTGCAGCCTCTAGATGGCGCTATAAGGATTGTTTGGGGGATGTTTCAATCTCATTTAGAATTCATCATCCTGGGAAAAAAAGTCTCTCAACCCACCCTCCTCCAAAGCAACCAACGTTATTATTTATTTACTTGTTTTTAAGGGATTATTACCACTCAGAACAATCTGCCAATCGATTAACAACCAGGCTCCTGCTTGCTATTAGGTAAACAGAGGCGTGTGGAATAAGGAAACTTGAATAAGTTGTCGCCCTGTCTGGGAACCGAACCCAGGTCCTCCCACTTGTGAGGCGAGCGCTCTAACCAAAATGCTTTTGGACTCCACTTATTGCTGGGTATATAACCACATACAGCCATTGAGAACACTGGCAAACTTCCTGCTGCTTGTGTGATTAGGATAATTTGTTATTTGTGTATTTTGCAAAATTAACATGTGCCAATAAGCGCATGACTCCCACATAAAGATGCCACAGTGGTGGGGGGGGGGGGGGGGGGGGGGGGGCGAATGCAAATGTGCGTAATATTTAATTGCACCTAAACATGTGTAAAGTATATAGAAACACCTAATACGTGAACAGAAGTAAAGATATCTAAAATTGACAAATTGAAGGACCAGAGGTTATCTCGTGGTATGTCTTTAATGGAATTCCTTGATAAGAACTCCATTTTCAAATTCCCGTTCACCCGCCAGAAAACCTGCTCCGGAAACTTAATGTCGTCAAATCGGAATTCCTGCCGGCCTGCAGTATGCACCTACAGGTCAGCGAAAGAATTCTCCATTTCGACCGAGAGATACCGCAATTTGAAATGCCCACGTGCCACTAAAAAACAATCTTCCCTGGCCAGCCAGCGTCTACAGGAGAAGTAAATCCACAATACAGCACATTGCGTGAAGCGTTTTGAGACGGCTCCACGACACGATAAAGGTGCTCGTATCAAACGCTTGGATTATCATTACCTTCCATTCGCATCTGAAGAGGACTCCTCTCACTCTGCGCCTGGCGAGCGCTTCCCCTTTCTCCCGGGGTCCAAATCACACCACGCCGCCACTGTTAAGCACTTCCAAGTCACACGAAAACCCACGCGAAAACCACTACGTAAATACAAGTTGGTTTTTTAATGGAAATAATCACTTAAATAACCCAAGAGCCATCGATATACAATCACAGGGGACACAACAGCAGATCAGGAACCCTTTTTTTGGGGGTGGTGGGGGGGTAACTGTTTGCATCTCCTTTAAATTGATGCTACAACTTGTTTGAGTTGGTTCAGTTGGTGTTAGTTGGGTTCTGTTTCAATGGAATTGATCTGTATTGTGTTTTTTGCTTGATGCCGCGCCTGAAAAAAGTTCAAACTTCCAAGGTTTAGCTCGGCAGGAATTCCTTCAACGCGTTTCCTCTTGGAAGATGCCACCGATTTTAAATCCTTGAATAAATCTTTTCATAACCACCA